>CM052295.1:2630042-2668515 GCA_028455765.1 Lasioglossum oenotherae | reverse complement strand
TTTCGAGCTGAATTGGAGCTCCCAGTAACAACAAGACGTGTGCAACAACTTTTAAATTCTTCTGGACAAAAATACAACGTAAACCAGGCCTTAAAGAAGTACATAAACCGGCCCGCATTGATTTTGCACGGGCACAAAACACAGTGACTTTATAGAAATTTCGACCACTGTATATATTTATGCATAGCAAGTATATATTTATACATAGCAAGTAGGTGTCTTAAGGGTTCATTTATAAACAGTGTTCTTTTCCGTGTTAAATACCAATGATATTAATTCAATATATATTTTCAGACGCATACTCTTCAGAATGATCCAAATCCGGATCGAAACGTAGAGGTTAAAATTTTGCAAATTTGCTTTGTCTTTTCTCTGATCGAAACTGTGCACTGTGAGCATATTTACTCTTACTGTTCGATAGTAATAACAGGATTTAATTTATTCAGATTTCACTCGATTTTTATACTAACATTCATTTATGTAAATTTAAGTCTATATTTATTAATTTATGTTTATAGGACATTGCAATGTGATTAGCTGTACAAAATTCAATGCACAAATTAGTAGAAACTAGCACACGTTTCACTGACCAGTTCGGATACAAGGTTCCACTAAATCGTGAATTAAACAAACAAATATACATCAAACAATGTCATGTTTTAATCAGGAAACTGTCACGAATATGTTAATAAATGTTACCTACCTAAAACAAAATAATTATGAGAATGGTGTTTGGTCGGAAACGTAGAGGTTAAAATTTTGCAAATTTGCTTTGTCTTTTCTCTGATCGAAACTGTGCGCTGTGAGCATATTTACTCTTATCAAATATTTACGATCATGAAACAACAAATAAATTATCGAACAGTAAGTATAAATCGGTTTCCTGTAGGACTTAGTAGCTCTATCGTTAAATACCAGCAGATTATTTTGTTGTTATTTTCTTTGCCTGTGTGACTTTTTACTCCCCCCTTGGAACCACGTGTTCCAACTACCTCTCTCTTCGCTACCTAGTGGCGATTCGGAGGTGAAACAGACATCGGCTAGTCCACAACTACCTCTCTCTTTCCTAGCTAATGGCGATCCAGTGATGAAACAGGCACCGGCTAGTCCACGACAAATCCCGTTCACACGAACAAACCTCGGGCACGTCCTATCCGCCAGCCCTCGGCTCGTAATAATTTTATTTGTCCATTGTCAACGCACAGTGTGCACAAACATAAACAAATCTGTAATAAAGCCCACTCTCTCAGCTTTCGTTCGCGGCCTCAAGCATCAGAAACCTGCCTCGCGAATCCAGGACGATCCCATATTAACGAACAGGCCAGAAAAAGTTCGAGCAACATCTAAAAGAATGCTCCAGCTATAGTAATTAAAGGAGTCGTTACCGTCGACGATGAGCCGAGCAAGGGAAAACATTAACGGCTCGTTACTTCGGTTAATCACGTATGGAAATATTTAGCGAGACGACGCGTGAGAATAGACGGAGGGCCACTCGACACAGAAACGCGAAATCTGAGAACCGAACAACCCGCGAGTGGGCAGATGTGACAGAAGTGCGAATGGATCCGGGAAAGGAAGATGGCACTGGATGATAGGAGAAGACGGAAAGGAGAGAAAGAGAGAGAGACAGAGAGAGAGAGCGAAAGGAAAAAAAGAAGAGTTAACGATGATGGTAATACCTTCCGTATAATCCTTTGCCGAGGGATTTAGGTCAGGAATCTTTAATCTTCGTTGAAAGAAAATTCTAGAGGCCCGCGAACGGGAAAGATGTAAAAAGAGCGCCGCGGTGAAAAAATCCGCGACAGCCGCAAAAGAAGAAAGTGGAGAAAGAGAAAAGCGCGGGAAAATATGCGTGGGAAGAAATCAGATCAACGATTAAGTTGATCTCTCCTCATCGCTCAGAGTTTTCGATGATCGTTTGTCTCCTCGAGCGCGGGATTCCTCGAGAGTGAGGTTCGTAAAATTTCGAGTGAAATACAATAAATTTTCGATAGACGCGAAGATCTCTTCACGATAGATGCGAAAAAAATATCCCCTCCAACTTAATACACTGATCTCGGCTCGGTGTGAACCACTACTAACGCGACGCGGAGAGTCGCACTCGTCGGCACAGTTCAAACGCCCGTGAGTCATCATAACGTTACACCAACAGTCTATCTTCTTCATTTTCATTACCTTATTTCTGGCATTTTTCTGATTAAAATGATACCAAACACGATATGATTTAAACAGAATTTAGTGATTTAATTGACGATGAAAGTTTCGGGCGCAAGGAAGGACAGCGTATAGAAAAGAAACAGACGCGGAGAGTCGCACTCGCCGGCACAGTTCAAAGGCCCGCGCGTGGTCTCGCTTTACACGCGCTGTCCTTCTCTTCGTTCGGCTCGGCCTTTGAAGCATTGAAGCTCGAAAAAAGTAAGACCACGATCGAAAGATGCGAAGAAACACCCCGGTGCGTTCGCATCTATAGAGAATTCACTGTATTTTCAATATATAAACGGCGGCGAAAGCTGGAATTTTCGGCATTGTCCGGCCACTTTTACTTTTACCATTCATGCCGAAAGTGGCCGGCTAAAACGGTTTCCATTCAGCCCGATCGTAAAGCCGATTCGTATCGCGAATTTCGTGTAAAGTGAACTTGGAATCGTGGCGCGCGCGGTCGCATTCGCCGCGATTGCTCGTGCGGAAACGCGAGCCGGATTTTTTATGGTGCTCTCGAGATCCACGGGAAATCGGACGATTAATGGAAATGATCGAGAGGAATTTTTTTTCGGTAGTTTCCTTGCATTTTTAATAGCATCGTGGCTCGATAAATGCGACAAATTTCGGTGGTACGTGTTAGATGCGTCGTACGCAGACGTTATTTTATGAAAAAATTAGTAGAAACGTTCAGGTTTTCTGTATTGAACTTTTATGAACATGTCCGGGCTAATTTTCTGATTAAAATGATACCAAACACGGTACGGTTTGGACCGTATTTACTCGTTTAATCCACGATTTAGTAGCATCATACGTACGACATCTGAAGTCTGGTTAGAATCTAATTTAAAACTATGGGACTATGTCCATATTTGTTAGTGGTTTACCGGGAGTTTATTAAACTTTTAATAAATTGTTGTGTAAAACATTTAAAAAACGTCTGGTAGCTAAGGGGAATATTGGTGAAGCGTATAAAGATACGCGAAATTGATGTTTCAGTAACTTCTTATAAGAATTTTTTATCTTTTCATGGCGTAAATAAAAGCACGAGAACAGCGCGTGTTATCGTAACCTCTTTTTCAACTTTGCAAGAGCAGAAGTATTACGATGAATATTGGGGATACGTTATCGAGAGTATCTTGAGACTAAGGGCATAGATTTGCTGTAAATTAATTGTTCAATATTTCATTCGGAATATAAATATTTTATTGTTAATTATTCTATTCCAGAAAACTCTGAAAGTTTAATTCATAATAAATTGTGATTTGACGAAAGTGAAGCTATCACGTTATCGGTGAATTTCATGTGATTTAACGTGATGTAAGGATACGAGGCAGATTCAAATTAATTTTTCATCGCGTTTTCGCGTCGTAAAGTCCTCAAAATTCGTACTTTATGACAGAATCGTTTAGGTTTGCCGGAAATTGCGATGTAATGTCGAAAATTGAAGCCTATCAATGCATCCAGGATATATGATATAAGGATATGGGATTTCTAAGGACGTGAAATTGATTTTTCAGTGATTTCCCAATTTTTGAGCTTTTGTGGTTGTAAATGAGAGCCACGAAATCGTACTTTCTGGTAGATTCAGTTACGTTTGCAGAAAATAACGGTGTTATGTCAAAAAGTAAGGTGAACCTATTCGTAGTAGCAGGTAACTTGATTTGCGGACACAAGATTGCTTGAAGTTCCCTTTTCAAAACTTCTACATAGCTATTTTTGAACTTTTGAGGTTTCGAAGAAAGTTACAAGATCATACCGTGTGATCAATTTATTTAGGTTTGCAGAATGGTACTGTGCACCAGTCAAATAAATAATATTTTCATTTTACTACACCAGTCCTGCTTAACAGGGACCAAAAATAACAGTTATTCTAAAATTTTCTACGATAAAAAGCATTAATAAAAAGTTGATTATTATTGAAATTTAAGATAATGTACAGAAAATATAAAGAAAAAAATTCGAAGGACAAAATGATTAAGAAATATCGATTTTTATACTTTTTGGTTACAAATAACAGTTATAATTGTTAAAAAAATTGGATCCTCCTCGATAACTGTTATCGATGAAGAAACGATGAAGAAAAAGTTATCTATGAGATAAATTTATTTCGATCGCTCGTAACAGCTATCGATGCTCGAATTTCTTTTCTCTTGTTCATAATAATTGTTGACGAGAAAATTCATTTTGGTTGCTTATTTAATTATTGAGTTGTCTACTCTTTTTCGGATGGAGCAAGCCTGTCAAATTCATTGAGAAGGTTTCGTACAACAAGACGAATCAACAGACTATAAGAACAACAGAAAATCTGTTTGTTTGTCACATTAAATTTTGATTGTAGCTACTAATTTTACAAATAAAAAATTTATGAAAGAATTGATTGTCTACCATTTGAAAGTTGTACTATTTAATAATGAGTATTACAAATTTCCTCCATCAATAACTGTTATGGGTGATCGAAATAAACTTCTCTCATTGATAACTGTTATGAGCGTTCGAAATAAACTCTCATTGATAACATTTACCAACAAGAGAAAAAGTTTTCTGTTACTTATAATCCTTATTTGTAACCAATATGAATTCAGTCCATGAAATACTTGTTATTCTATGACCTTTTTTCTTTTTGGTTATAACAGTTATGGTCCCTGCTTCTTAACTCTTTTTATGTAAAATCATTTCGAAATATACATTTTGGAAACTTTTGAAAATATTAATGATGCTACAGCTACATATATTTCACAGTGTATGTACAAGCCTATCGACAAATGTTGAAGGTTATTCGACATTTGTCCGCCAAAAAGTCAGACCGACAGTAAGCAGACCAATTAAAATTTCCGGTTCGCGTGCATTGATCCGAAACACGATGCACTTTAACAATGAATCACTGCGTGATACGGAACAGTATCGGCGTGCCATCCGTCCCTTTGATAAACCGCGCTGCAGTGTTGCCAAAACGCGCGATAATTTTTACAAGTCCCGACAATCGGAACCGTGTTTATTCAACCTAAATGCCGAGTCTTCTCATTACGAGAAACAACCGATGCAACTTGAAGAATTATTTAGGGGGAAACTATATACGGCCTAATTTTTTAAAAATTTCTGAGCATTGTGCTACAGATATTACACAGTACGGAAAACATTTTTTTAATGTTTCTAAAATCACTACAATGGAAACTGAACCAACACGCTTCGAGTCGGTACAACAGGATTCACTTTCGAGGATAGCACAAATCGTGACATTTTCAAAATGTTTTCCAGCGGAGCTGTGGGCCGTAATTTTTCGAAACTTTTTGGACATTCCGCGACACAACATTCTACATGGTAGAAAACATTTTTCCCCATTCGTAAAATCGTTCTGCTGAATAATAAACAAAAGCATGCGTTTCGAGCCGATACGACAAGCTCGAGTTGTAAAGATCGTAACTTATGTGACATTCCGAATTTTCGTTTAAAAACCCGCGCGCCATAAATATTTTTAAACATTCATGGCGAATTGCTACATACTTCGTAAAGTGGAGCAAAGTTCTTCAGTTGGAAAATATGGTTCCCATCGAAATCTACAGGAATTAGCAACTGCATATCGCGGTTCGAAGGAACATCTGCGTTAAAATAAATAAATTAATTTCTGTCGTCACGGATTATGTTTACCGGGTCGCAATCACTCAGGAAAAATATTACATCCGTCGGATCTACATTCGCGGTGCGCTAAATTGACGACCAGCGCAGAGAGTGAGAGAGAGAGAGAGAGAGAGAGAGAGAGAGAGAGAGAGAGAGAGAGGGAGAGAGAGAGAGGGAGAAAGAGTGAGGAGTGAGAGCGAACTTTGTTGACACGGAGGGCAGTCCGGTAGATAGCAATGAAAGAGTCGTTCGTTTATTAGTTCGGACTGCCAGCACAATTGAAGTGGAACTCCGCGTTCATCGCGTTTTCCACGAAATATTCCTACATTTTTCCCGGCCTCCCAGGGGAACACGGCGAAATAGACCACGAGACGGGTCCAATATCGTCTGTCTCGCACAGATTACAGCTCTGCCGACTTATTAGGAACGCCAAATATTTTCGGTATGCTCCTTTACCCGAACCGGTCCAAGAATCCGGAATATTTCCGCAACGCGGATAATCAAGCCGTTTATTCCACCGTGATGGACACTCGTACAAGCACCCACGGTTATTTATTAGTATTCCCGGCCGTTCCGGAATCCAATTTCTTCATTTTCACCATGGCGAAAATGTTGGGTCGTAGCCTGCTGCTCCATGAGAACGTTTTCGAAAATCCAAGTATCGAACGAAACTGTTCACATTTTGAATCAGTTATAGGATAACTATTAGGTGGTAAACTTAATTCCTGCCGTTTCCTCGCCTCCGCAATTAATTTCTTTCAGAAGGGAGGATGAACGAATCTTAATCAAAGTAATTACTTCCATTTTCTATTACTTTTTCCTATCTCTCCGGTAAGAGGGCAATCCCACGACACACAGTGGTTAGTTCAACCGAAATCGTGGCCAAAAGTAAAACATTTTTTTCCGTAGTTTAAAAATCTGTGTAATAGTACTTTATTTATGAAGTTCCAGAGCACGTTTTTTTTTTTGTTACAACCAATATGTAATACGCATTTCTGTCGGAGATACGCAAGTTCAAAGTGGATAGTTTTAAAGGATCGGCATTTTCAACCATAATTGAAATTACCTTTGCGATTTATTACCGCGTTGTAACGCTAGTTTATCATTCTTGCTAATGTCGGGCATGTCCTAATTTAATATAATACACTGATTTCATTGCTTTATTTCAATTTTTAAAGCTGTGCGGGATGAAAATGAGAAATCTACGCATCTTGATACATTTCATTAACAGAAAAGTTGTTTATCAATCGCGATGAAGAGTTCATTTTTTTTTGGAAAAGAAGCTGTTAAGGTTACTAAACAAGTGTACGTTTCATTTTCCCGCGATTTATTGCGAGTTTTCGCAATTTCCTTAGTGACCGGTAACGTTCCGAAATGGCGAACCCATCCAATCATCTAATAATAGCAGAATTGTATTCAAGTTATACTTTATTTTGGGACGGACGACCATTACTTTTTATACACCTTTTACATGCAGGCAGCCGCGGCCTAATTTCTAATATGAATGTCTTTTATTATTTAACGAGCCTTATCGACAAGGTTTCCCTCAATTTTCGAAAATATATCGACGATATAAACGCATTGCAGTGTCGAAGATCGGTAAACAGCTCTAATTAATCAGTCAAGCAATTAATTGAAGCGTAACAGTGTTTAATTCGAATAAAAAAGCGCGAAATCTTGGAAAGAAGGCCCGCGCGTAATCACTTTTTTCCAGCGCTTGTCAGTACGTCGAATGCGTCACACGTTCGACGTCAATCACAATGCTCGTCCCGCGCTGCACCGGGCCGGGCCGGTCGGGCCAAACAATTTTTCCGCGGCGTCGAAGGCGACAAAGAAGGAGAAGTGAACAAAAGAAATTGCCGCGCAGAGTGGTCCGGTGCTATTGAAAAAATTGTCTTTGAAAGAATCGAAAATAAAGGGAGGTTTTCATAAGGCAATATCGAGCGTTTGCCGCGATACTGGAATACTGGAAAACGCCGTTTCTGTTTTCTCATTTTTTTTTTGTGCCCCACCCCCGTGCGCGCACAATCTTTCATTCTCAGGAAGAAAAAAGATCTATAAAGTTTCTACGGCGGCCCTTGAGTTATTAGCTTCGGGGCGATTTTAATTTTAAATTCTCGCAAATCGCGTCTCCGCTATCGATCGAAACCGGATATCTTACTATCGGACTCTTTAAACTGGAAAATAATCCGAGCGAGAGTACAGCGGGCTCTCGTATCCGAACCGATAGGGAGACAAAGGCGTTCGGATAACGGAATTATTTGACATTTCACTCGGTCCGTATTATCAATGTAATTCACGAAATGATTCATCCCCGACTTGGCGAGCCATTTTGGCCCTCTAAATTTATCATAGGGCAACTATAAACAAATGCATGTTAAATATTTGTGATCCGTTAAGTTTTATACCCATCAGTTTTACACATTTATAATAAAAATGATCGATCGAGTAAAGAACAGTAAATATACATATTTATTCGTTCATACAGGGTGTCCCAGAAATTGTGTACTTCCTTCAAAGGGATGACTCCTGAGGTTATTTCGAGTAACTTTTACCTCTGCGAAAATGTTGTCCGCGGTTTCATAATGGAGTTATTATCAAAAAAAAAAAAAAACTCGAACCAATCACAACGCAGTTACGTTAGGCTCCGCCACGTTGGCCAATGCCTACGCCGGGCTCAGTGGGGCCTGTCGCAGCTGTACCCGATTGGTCCGTGTTTTTCGTTAATGTCTCCTCAATGAAGTCGTGGACATTTTTGCAAAGGAGAAAGTTACTTAACCCTTTGAACTCGATGCAATTTCAATTCAAAAATCAAGACATTTCTTTCAACCCGGATCATTTTTAATCTACGTAATCTTTTTTACATGGTGCACATTAAATTGAACCTGTTTTCTTATACAGGGTGTCCCAAAATTCGTGAACTTCCCGAAAGGGGGTGGTTCCTGAGACCATTTCCAACGACATTTTCCTTTACAAAAATGTTATCCGCGGCTTTGTTTAGGAGTTATTAACGTTTTCGTTAACACTCGAAAGCACAGTCTGTCCGACTGTGCCAACTCCTGTCTAGGTCACGCTCTGATTGGTCCGTGTTTTTCGTTAATAACTCCTAAACAAAGCCGCGGATAACATTTTTGCAAAGGAAAATGTCGCTTGAAATGGTCTCAGGAACCACCCCCCTTTCGGGATTTTCACGAATTTTGGGACACCCTGTATAACAGTTGAGCTTTTTGAGATTTGTAGAATACATACAAAAATAATGTAGAATCTGTTTTTTGAATAATGGTATGGCAATTTTTACTAGCGCCTCAGACTCGCCATTTGAGTGCATAGGGGTAAAGTAACCTCAGGAATCATCCCCTTGAAGCAAGTGCAATATTTTTGGGACACCACTTAAGGACAATGAAAAATTATTAATAAAATAAACGTCTACGTAGCTCCCGTACCTTGTATTTAACCAATTTTATTTTGCATGAATATTATCATTGGCAAGTTTTGATTGCGTGGTGCCCCTTGAGAATCATTGATTAATTTAATTTAATTTCATTTTGAATTGCGGTGAAATTTTTTCAGGGGATTATAACGATGATAGTGGATAATCCGATTTTGTTTAATACAGGGTACACCCCGCGTAATCCTGGGGCATTTCTCAACGCGATTACAAAGGCCAGAGGCTGAGAATTTGCGATCGCTTCATTGGCGAATCGCTTGTCTTCCCAGCGAAGGCAGAGAAGAACAATAATGAGCAAGTGAAAAGGAACAGAAGCGGGGACGGCGATACCATTATCGACAAAGTGAGGTCAAGAAAAGGGAATGCCCGGTCTACTAAAATATATCTACTAAACATAGAAATAACACCGTCGAAACGAGACCTGTGCCAAGGAAACGATTCAGCGTGGCAACTCTTTGGACATTCATAATTTTCTTTAGGGAAACCGCGCACTCTGTTCTCTCTAATCTTCTTCGGCGTCTTGCTGCAGGTTTTTCAGATCAGAAAACAAATTTTTTACTCTTCTCAAAATCGCTATAATAAAAAGAAATAAACTCGAACCCCGCTGCTGTATCAAGATTCAGTTTCAAAGATTGCGACGTACGTGACTTCCGGAATTTTTTCCCGTGAAACCGTAGGCCGCAGTATTTCTACACTTCTTGGGTATCTTGTTACACATCCTTCAAAGTAGAAAACATTTTTTTTCCAGTGGCCTCAAAATTATTTTAACGGGAGGGTACACCTTGAGTCAATATGAAATTGGATCATCTCATGTGGGCTCGAAGTTAGGGCTGTAACTTTCCTTCGAAGGTCGAAGATTTCGAAGCTTCGAAGCCTGTCTTGTCTTTCTTTTCATTTAGTCCGCGATATCCGATTTCACCGAATTTAATAAAACTCATTAAAATTTTGTTTGGAAAGTATTATTTTTTAAGTACATTCGTTTTTAAGTACATTCGAAATTTATTAATAGAATGCACTCTTTTAAATTTAATTTAATTACGAAAAATCAAAACGGAAAGTTCAGTGTCAGTCACCGATGACTGAAACTTAATATTTTTATTTATCAAAACTCGTGACATGGTATGGAACTCATAAGTTACAACTTCATACGTTTCGAAGACTTAGAAATTTCGAGCACTTGGAAGACTTCGAAGCTTCGGAACTTCGAAGCTTCGGAACTTCGAAACTTCGAAGTTCCCTTCGTTCCTTCGAATCCTTCGAAGCTTCGAAGTCTTCGAAGCTTCGGAAAAGTTACAGCCCTACTCGAAGTATCCATTTCCTCGAAGTGGACAATTTTGAGACCGCCAAGAAAAAATATTTTCTACTTACCAAGACTTACATCAAAGTACCCAAACACTTTCGAAACAATCCTGCGCATGGTTTCCCTAAAACAAATTCCCAAACCCACACAAGTGACGGGCCTCGAGCATGAAGACTTTAACATCGATTGCCGTTTCTAAAATAACTAATCAATACGTGTTGATTAATTAATTGCAAATGACGCAGATCAGCGTGGAACATAAAATGGTTTGGCGATCCATATTTGAATCGAACTCTCAGTGAAGTCTCAGTGAAGTCTCAGGGTATCAACTCCGAATTTAGAAAGTGGAAACTCGGAAGATTCGAGCTCTCGCGAGTAGCGATATTGGCTGTTTTACCATGTGCAATAATGCTGTGCGTAAATAGATGTTCCCGAATCCTCTCATAACATTCCGGGGCTTTGACTCCGTTAGTTGGTCCAATACCCCACGCAATACCTTTCGTATTCTCGTGCGAAGCGAATCGAAATGAGAAAAGTTTTTGCCGTGTAATAAGCGACATATCCAACGGGTTCTCCGCTTCGCTTCGCTCCGCTCCGCTCAGCTCTGCTCACCTTCGCTCCGCTCTGCTTTGCGTTTTCTGCTTCGGAATTAACGCCACGGAATAGGAGGATGTAGCGTTAGAAATAATAAAAGGAACAAAAGCGGGAAACGGATTCCGAGATAGGAACAGTCCCGTTGTAAACTCTAACGATGCCTTTCGATAAGTTCGGCCACCTAACGAAATTCCTGCGCTTCGATCCCCTCGGCTTAGCTCTCGTGCTACACGCTTCTTTTCTTTCGAAACTGTTCTTATCCGAGGCGAATTTCAAACTTCCATGATCAT
This sequence comes from Lasioglossum oenotherae, assembly GCA_028455765.1. Lineage (NCBI taxonomy): Eukaryota > Metazoa > Arthropoda > Insecta > Hymenoptera > Halictidae > Lasioglossum > Lasioglossum oenotherae. The sequence goes on along the minus strand of CM052295.1, from coordinate 2,657,066 downwards.
GGGAGTGCTCCGGTGCGATAGGATTTTAGGCTTCCTGCGAATTTTTTTGGCAAAATTCATGCAACACTTTCATTTACATTTTTAACAAAATGCTACATCATGTGCTACATCCCAAAAACAAACATTTTGATACAGGTCTTATAGTACAGAAAGCATTTATCTTTTCTCAAAATCGCTTCAGCGTGTCACTTTTGGAATTTCTTTTGGAAGAACTATACAGCGTGATCTTCTGAAACTTTTCGAGCATTTTGCTACAGGTCTTATGGCGCAGAAAACATTTTTTTTCTCAAAATTTTTTCTTGCAAAATCGCTTCAGTGAAGACCGAAGCAACGCGCTTCGGGTTGGTGCAGTAAGATTTGGTTTGGAGGATAATGTCCTGTGTCACTTTTGGAAATTTTTTGGAAAAACTATACGGCGTGATCTTTTGAAACTTTTCGAGCATTTTGCTACAGGTCTTATGGCGCAGAAAACATATTTTTTACAATACTGTAGTTTTCATTTCTGTTATCCATGCTGTATCATGCGTTACACCTCAAAACCCTGATGGACAGTAAGTAACGATGATGGACAAAAGTAATTTTCCAAAAAACTTTACTTATTTATTGTATGTGAGGGAACAGTTGATGACAAAAGTTTCCAAAAAAACTTTACTTTTATCATCAACTGTTCTCTCACATACAATTGAATGTATGTATTCGATTCAAATAAAAGTGAAAGTTAATAACGATTTACCAACAAGGCATATTCGTAAAAGTGGATTTAAGAACATATTATGACTTTTCAAATTTACCGCCTTACATCGATTGATATAACCAAGATCGGTTTCAAATACGTTCGTACATCAGTATCTTGCCAACAAGCATGTACGACGCACGCATCACACGTGTCGCACATTTATCATAAATTTATTTTCCCCAAAGCAAGTGAGTGTGTCTTCATGAACAATTTTTCTTACAATCAATCATTTAATATATTTCTGTTTTTTCCAAAATTACAACAACATATTTAATTTATAGACGCGATTCAAATAAATCTTGAAAAAGATCCAAACTGGGATCGAAACGTTGATTGTGTTTGACAATTAGCAAAGTTGCTTTATAATTCGTAATAAGCGATCGAATCGTTGTGCCGAAAACATTAAAAAAATTGATTACCCATGGAAATCTGTAAACTTGCGGGGGCGCTAATCAATGCTAGGAACTTCATTCGTGACCAGCTACCACGAACCGAGGTTAACGTTCAATTGAAAGCTACCCGATTAAAAACATGGTGTAGTCAAACCACTTAACGGAAATCAATGTAATATATGAGTCAGCTAAATGTGCGCACTAATTAGATCAATCAGTAAAACGAAGATTATGCTACAGCTGAGAAAAATTCAGGACACATTTGAATAGCGACACACCGTTTCATTTAAAAATGGACGATCCTGCGAACTGTGCTAGATTTCAAAATGTGATGTAGAAAATTTACTTAATGGAAATCGATCTGATTAATATATGAGACAGCTAAATGTTCGCACCAATTAAATCAATCAGTAAAATGAAAAGATTGCACTATATGTATCCAAAAAATTTCATCTCATTTAGATAATCGTAGCGACAATTATAAAATCAAGAACACTGCAATTTCGAATCGAATGGATATTTTTATTTAAAATGATAATTGTATTAAATATCGTTGATAATGCTTGAACAGTTTAACAACAATAGCTGTTTATTATATCGTCAAATAGTGTAACATAAAACATAAAGAAATATTGGAGATTTCATCGGTTCATGAATGGTTTAAGTCGAGGTTTTACGTGACGCAAATTGCATCGTGTTCGGACTCGTTTTATTCAGCGAAATGTCCGAAATATGTTGGCAAACATTTTCTAAAGAAACGATTAAGAATAACAGAATTTAACACATACATGTCTGTTTCAGATAATCTCGTGCCACCTCCTTAGATATCATATTCTCCTAATACAAAGCTCATTTTCGAGATTTCCGAAAATTTTCGCCAATTCTCGACCGTCCGACTTGTTGAGTTGTACTACAGAATTTCGAATACCTCCTTCGATATCGTGTTCTAATACAAAACTCAATTTTCAAGATTTTCGAATGAGACGAAATTCGATAGTACAAGTCAACGGCAAGCCAGAGGTTCGAAAAATTTCGAAAATTCAGTAGTGCAACTCAACGACAAGTCAGACGGTCGAAAATTGGCGAAAATTTTCGGAAATCTCGAAAATTGAGCTTTGTATTAGGGAGAACACGATATCGAAGGAAGTGGCACGAAATTCAGTAGCACAAGTCAACGACAAGTCAGACGGCCGAAAAATGTTTGTCTAATTTTAAGATGTTGATCTAATTCTACTATCGAATAGTTATCTACAAGGGTGATGAAATGAGAACACATTAACTGTTGTAGTTAATATTCTTTTTTTACTAAAAAAAAATTACAATATTGAACATAATGTATCGTGGTGAGATGACGAGAATGTTCATGGCAGGAATGCGGTGACGTATGTACGGAATGCGTATCCGATTGAATCTGAGCGTGTGACATCAAGCGTGAACATTTGGACTATGGGAGAGTTAGAGATGCGAGTCGGCAGATGTAGTGATAGGCTCCTCTTGTCCCTATGTCGTCGCGAGGCTAATATCCTCACTAAGAAACATATACAGTGTAGAACAAAATAGAGTCTTATTGTTAGACAATCAAGAATATTCAATTCTTGCTAATACGCCTAAATCCGCGAAGTATCAGCAACATGGGACGCGACACCGAAATAGTACGGGGCTCTTAGCGCCCCCCAAGGTGTATTAGTTAGAAAAGGTCATAAGATGCAATGTCTAAGGGGGTAGACTCGTTTCCAGAATTGCAAGGGTTCGAGATGTTCCTTCTCATTTGAAAAGATGGGATTTTTCAGTAGTCAAAAGCGCTAGATTAAAGATCAATCTAGGCTGCGATCGCCCTCGAAAATCCTAGTTTTACATTTACGAGGAGGAAAATTTGCATTAATTGAAAGCTGCGCGTGTAGCTATTTTCATAAAGCTGCGACAGCTACATGCTGCCGAATAATGCAAATTAAGCCCCGTCAAGGTAACAATAGGACTTTTAAGGGCTATCGCGGCCTAGATTAATCTTTTATCTAGCGCTTTTGACTACTGAAAACCTCCACTTTGTAGAGGGTCTTTCAACAAGAGGTGTCATTTTAAATTTCGCGCCACTTTTGAACATTGATCATTGGATAAGTAAAAACCAGGAGGTTTTTAGATATGGATCGATTCACACTCGCACAAGGAATTGAAATAGTGAAAATTCGCGGGCACATGGTGAAAGAATGGCTCTATTGCGTGAAAAATTTCCTGGACATGTGATTTCTCGAAATGGACATTTTTTTCATTGGGGGATAAAAAATTTCATCAAAAGTATGACCGTTTGTAAGAGGAGCCGAGGCGGACATTTGGCTGATATTGTGTTCCATTACTAATCTCAGAGTTTGCACTTTGAATGAAAATAAAAATATCACTACTTTTCCCACAAAAATATTGCGTTTTTCTGTTGATTTAAAGTGACACCTCTTGTCGAAAGACCCTATATTATTGAGAAATGAGAAGGCGCATCCCGCACCCTTGCAATCCTGGAAAAACGTGTCTGCCAACTTAAGTCTGTGTTGGGATCGAAGCAAGGATGGATATTAGTGATCTGATTGCAGAAACTAAGTTTCAGTGAAGCTGTTCGAAAAGGTTTGCTGGTTTTGAGAAAGAATTCGTCGGAGAAATGAAGGGCGATCGGGTCTAAAAACGGATGGAACCGAGAGAGCTGCAAGCGGAATGTGAAAAAAGAGATGGAATGAGATTAAACAAGAGCCGGTCCATGTCAGCTCCTTCGACTGTAGGTGAACCTGTTACACGTTCCGGTGTGGTACATGACAGCCGCCACCTGGGGAAATCCCCGATGGCAAATGTTCCACGAATACATCGATCTGGGTTATACGGGCAGTTACCTCGCGACTTCTCTTGTCTCTTTTCAGCTTTTTATTTCTCATCTTGAGAGATGTCGAGGAATCGATACAAGCTCCGGGACACTCCATTGAGAATACGAGAAATTCGCGAACCTTCTTCGCCAACGATAATACACGGTGAATTCGAAAAGTCACCGGTCCAGAATTTTTCTCGAACCAGCAACCCTTCGTTTTTCCAGCTCGCATAGTTAGGACGAACCTTCCTCTACTCCCTGTATCAATTATATCAATTTCCATCGAGCTGTCTGCTTTCAACAATTTTACTTTTGGTACGATTCTTACGGTTATTATTGCGATCTTTTTTCAGTGAATTTGTTCCCGACTTTTTCTCAGCTGTATCGTTAATTTGCCGGCTGGTTTAGTGCGTTCGAACCTTTGTCTACCTTCGATTTTCAACAAGCAGTTTCACTGTGTCACATTTTCTAGTTCGGTACGTTAACAGGAGATATTGTCTGTGATGTGTCCCATGTCCGTCTGACGATTCGAATAATCGAGGCTTTACCAGCGTGTGATAATGTCACGTGACTGATCTGGTACTGGCAGAGAGAAAGAAAGAAAGAAATCTTTCCCTTCATCTGACGACTCTGCTCTATCACCCGAATACTCCGTATCCATCTGACCAGTTCGGATAATCGAGGTTTCACATGATGGTGAATTAAACGAGTAAACGCGACCGCAATCCCGTCGTGTTTGGACTCATTTGAATCAGCAAAACGTGGCAGATAGTGCTCCATTACTCCCGTCAGTCTCATCGTTATCTAAACACACTTGCTATGAGGTTTTTCCATAACTGAAAGACAGGACGACGGGCTCGCAGACGCGTATCGGTGTCTCGATTAGCGACCCGGGACAAAAAACGTCGGTTCCGTGGATTGTTGCCGTATTCTTCCTGCTCACCGACTCGTTATCATTCCTCTTGTCATGGATAGAACTGATGCTGGCCCCATAATGCTGAGAAAATAGAGGAGAGGCTTCAAGGAGGTCGTTAAAAGTCAGATTCTAACGGAACACAGCGTAGCCCGGAAGTTCCACCATACAGCCAGCAGAAAACACCGAATCCAACAGGCGAGTGGAAGAAGAGTAGATATACAGAAAGATTAATTCTTCACCGTCGAGGAATTTCGAAGTCCCGATTGCGATTGCTGATTTCGTACGCGGCATTCTGCCGGCGGCGGATGTCGCGAATGTTTTTTTTTTGTTGTTTAAAGGTAATGCACACGAAAGAGTCACCGGCGGAGACAAAAGGAAATCCGGTGCAATTCACGCAACTGCAACTGCAACCGATAAAACAGAGAGAGAGAGAGGACTCGTCTCCGCCACGCAAAATCATTCATCCGACTTTTCCCTATTCAGTGATTCCATTTTGCTCTCGTGCATTTCTTCTTCCGCTTCATTCTTGACCTATAATCTTCTGCTACAGCTACCTCGAACCCCGATTAACGATAAATGACAGCTACCTGATTAAAAATGCGTGTTCTTCGCGACAGAAACTCCGATCCCGTTTGCCGCTGAATATAGTCGACAGATATAATCGCTTCGACATAATTCGTCAGATATTTATTAAGGAGATTTCTCCAACGAAATCTGGAGCTTTGAATTTACGACAAAGATAGAGAAACGCATTTTCATGACACAGTTATTTCCATTTTGCAAATTGCAATTTATGGAAAATTTGTACGTCATGTGCTAAATCCTAAAATCCGTCTCGATTGACCCATAATCGTGACTTGAAGATTTACGGTTGTTTAAAAGCGGCTTTACAACATCTCCCATGAAAATTTTTAAATGTTTGAGGTCTCAAATGCAAGATAGAAGAAGCAACTTTCTGATAGATTAATTACAATTTGTGGAACATTGCTATGTGATATGCTAAATCCTAAAATTCCACTCGATAGACCCATAACCGTGACTTGAAGATTTACGGTTGTTTAAAAGCGATTTTACATCACTTCCCATGAAAATATTTATAAGTTTGAGGTCTCAAATGAAAGATAGAAGGAGGTACTTTGAGATAGATGAATTACAATTTACGGAAAATTGCTATGTCATGTGCTAAATCTTAAAATCCCACTCGATAGACCCATAATTGTGACTTGAAGATTTCCGGTTGTTTAAAAGCGATTTTACATCACTTCCCATGAAAATATTTATAAGTTTGAGGTCTCAAATGAAAGATAGAAGGAGGTACTTTGAGATAGATCAATTACAATTTACGGAAAATTGCTATGTCATGTGCTAAATCTTAAAATCCCACTCGATAGACCCATAATTGTGACTTGAAGATTTACGGTTGTTTAAAAGCGATTTGACAACGTTTCCCATGAAAATTTTTTAACGTATCATTCTTCAAATGATATCTAGAAGAACGTACTTTAAGACAGACCAATTATACTTTATGAAAAATTGCTATGTAATGTACTTAATTCCAACATCTCGTTCGATAGAGCCGTAACCGTACCTTGAAGATTTACGGATGTTTAAAAGCGGATTTTCGATACTTCCCATGAAAATTTTGAATGTTCAAGGTTTCAAATGAAACCTATAGAAGAAGGAACTTTTAGATAGATAAATTGTAATTTGTGGAAATTGCTGTACTATGTGTAACATGCACAAGTTTCCATTGATAGCCCCACGAACAAGATTGAAGGGCTCGGGGTAGTTTAAAATTAATTTTTCAATATTCCCCATGAAAATTTTTCAACTTTTCAGGGTGCAAATAGAAGCCAGAAGGACGTACTTTAGGATAGATTAATATCCATTTGCCTAAAATGGCGATATCACGCGCTAATTTGAGAAATCCACTAATGTGCAGCTCGATGCGACAGGGAAAGCTCCCAATGCGTTAGGCCGAGTTCATAATGACTCCCTGACAGATAGTAGTATGAATTCGTCAAAGCGAATCTACTATCATCCTCTCTGAAAAGCAACGCTAATAGTGCGGCTTACAATAATTATAGTTGCCATGCACCACAAAATCTGAACGATCATACACGATTACCATTAAAAAATAAATAGATGGACCACAAGAATAGACTGGAGTACGCTATTACCTAACGAGCGCCGTGCATTTTTAACATTGAATAGTTAAAGGTGCATTAAGAGTGTGAAGTGCGCTAAAATTTGCATAGTTAATGCATTTTTAACATTGAATAGTTAAAGGTGCATTAAGAGTGTGAAGTGCGCTAAAATTTGCATAGTTAATACATTAACGGCCGGTGATCTCTCGAGGATAATAGTCCCGACTTCATAGCTTTCGACTCCACATGATAATAATTTACAGTGGATTCATATTATTCTATGGTATTTTCCATGGTGTAGAAATGCTGCAAACTCAAACATCTGTGGAAGTTTCGAAAAGTTTTCTTCGTGACTGAAACCACCACAGATTCAAAGATTAAAGGTTCCTGTATAAATCGACGCCTTAAAAATGTATGTATGATCTTTCCCAGTCGTTTTATCGATCTTCGAATGCGAAGTGTGCCACGGTCGAATTTGTTCGTCGTTTTTACCCCGTAAAACAGCAAAAAAGAATCGTACATCACTTTGTAAAGACTCGTTGTAAAGAGAATGCTTGAATCCTGAAATCTACGGGTAGTTTCATTTACAAGAAACATTTTTGAGAGTTCTTGGAGACGTTTGAATTTACAGAAACGGGTCTTCGAGATGAACACTGGTAGTGGCTTCAGTTTGCAAATGAGTCCAGGCTTATACTAATTATTTTCACGAAATTATCACTCCCATTCATTACGAGGAACCCTTAAACCGCCAGCTGCTCCAGTGCCAATGAAAATGCGCACGTTAAACGAAAAGAAAATATGTACGTTGCACGTTCTCCGCGGGATTCCGAGCTGTTCTAAGAATCATAAGCAGCAAGAAGCGCGCGGGATTCGACGGCGAGTTGTAATTCTGTTTGAATTTACATTCAGAGCCGTGAAATTTCGCGATAACTTCGCGTAAGCCCGCAACTCTGATTACGAATGCTCGTTTCGCTTATCCCGTTCTTAATCCGCGGCGCTCCGTGGCCGCGATTGTTCCGTTCGAAGCGTTAGGAAAGCGAAGACAGGGGAGCAGCACTATGAAAAAAGGGAGCGTAAACATGGATGGAACGATTTCTATCGCTTCGTTTGCCGACACCTTGATACTCTCATCCGGCCGGATTAGCGACAGGTCGTCGAAACAGTTGCAAATTGTTGCCGTTTCCCGTGGAACTTTTCGAATTCTTCGAGTAACAAGTTCGCTGGAACATTTCCCTCGGGTGGAGCAGCTCGTCGTCAACGAAGTGACCGCGATGAAAAGCGATAAATAAGGATCGATTGGATTTCTACTAGCCGAGCTGGAAGTTTTGCTCCAATAATAGGAGGAGAGAAGCCTTCGGTTTTCTCTTTCTCTCTCTTGGCTCCTTGGCGCGCGCTCATTCTCCCTCTCTCTCTCTCTCTCTCCCTCTCTCTCTCTCTCTCTCTCCTCTCTCCCTTCCGCTGATTCAACCAGTAACTTCTGGACTAAGCGGATTAACCGACCCTCTGACGACGGAAACGGTTCTGTTCTATCTGCTACCGTAACTCGTCGTTTATCCAGAGCTCATCCTCTGAGACGATGTTATGATAAGAATCGTCCACTTCGTTGGAACTTGGTTAATGTAACCTATTATGCGCGGGTTCGAACGCGAAGATGAAACAGAACGGCGACTTGTTGTCTTGTAATTTCGAGAAAACCGCCGCTTATCATTCTAATTGCGTGTCATTCCGCTCATGCGAAATGGGGAGCTCTTTTGTGTCCCTCGCGAGATCGCACATCACCACAATATTTTATTTCTACAAGAACACTATAATACTGCTGTAAGAAAAATATACAGGGTGTCCGTTTTATCTCTATACCGTGTGGATCTTGCCGGTGATAGTGACATGTGGTTCCGTGGTACGGGATGCTTCGATTGGTTTTTAACACTAAACCTACCGAGCACTAAAAGCGAATAAAATGTTCTACCTTACAAAAATGACAAAGCTCTATTCATTTAGATTTTGTGAAATATTTATTACAATAAAATTTGTAATAAAAAATTTGTAATGCTTGGATGAAGAAGTTTATCGAATCAATTTCCATGTAAGCAACTTCATCATTTCAATAATTCTAAGATGAAAAATATAAAATCGGTCATTTGACCGGCAGTGGTAGGTTTCATGTGAAAAGGCGTTCTCGTGAATATTTTTGAACTTCTGCAGCAGGCATGTCAAACTCTTTTACCACCAAGGGCTTCATTAAGTATTATAAATTAATTCGAGGCCGCAATAAAAAAAGCAGGCTCGAAATAAAAAGGGAACACATTTTTTTATTAACATTGCTGTTACACATACAAAATAACGTTGAAGCTGTTTGGTTTCAAGTTTATTTGAATAAAACTTTTTCATTTTTGTTTTGAAGAAATTTGACAATGTTTTTCAGTAATCAAATTTTCAAAATTTGGTTGAATCTGTTAAACTGTAACTATTTTTGAAATTGACTGTACACGCTGGTCTGTTCATCTTTTGACCTATCCGCAGTCTTATTATTTTTTGATAATAGTCGTTCGCGCATATATGTGTTACCACTGCTAACAAACATAGCTGAAATGTTAGCACATAACATATCAAGAATTTTTCAAGGGTTTCTCATACAAATTTTTCATCTTCCGAGGATCCCTTTGAAAGCTGAAAGAACGCATTTCGTGAATGGGCCATGTAAGTGTGTGAAAAACTTTGGGATTACGTTGGAAAATCGAGAAATCTCAATGGGATTTATGACAGAGCCAGATCAGGATTTTAAGGGATAATTTCAAATTGAATAGAAAATGTATCCTAAGAAAAATCCATTATCTCTTAGGAGTAAAAATGAAAGCTGCAAGATTGCATTTTGTGGCACATCTATCTCCATTTTCGGAAAAAAGTGCTACATCATCTGCAGAATCGAGAAAACTCAACAGAGAAACATGATTTAATGATGCGGGGGTTGCTTCAATTAAATTTTTCAATAGCTTCCCACACAAATTTTTCAACTTTTGAGGTCCCATATGTAAGCTGGCAGTAGGATCTGTATAAAGGATCCATTTAAGATTGCACTGTATGATAGATCTACCTCCGTTTGGAAAAAAGTTGCTGCATCATGTGCAAAATCGGAAAACTCCGATAGGTCCAAGAGTTATGATTTGTGGATATGGTGTTGGCATAATTTCAACGTTTTCCGTGGAAATTTCTTAACTTACGGGGTCTGAAATGAAAGCTGCAGAGAAGCACTTTATAACTGTTTCGATTTATAAAAAATTTATCACTTCGAAAATCAAGTTGTTCCTTACCAACTATGGAGAACCCGATGTTCAATTCCACTTTTGAATACCTTGCATTATCAATTTTTTCACTTCTCCAGTCTCAAATGAGAGCTTGCAGATGGAACTTCGAGTTAGCCCACTTAACTTCTGTTGAATAATTAACAGAGTTTGCTTCCAGGATATTAAACAATATTTATTAAAGAAAACAGAAAGTCTAAGTATAAAGGTTCGTTGCGCGGTGCTGTCGATTCAGCAACCGTTTGGTCGAAGTGCTCGTACAGAACTGAGCTACGCACAGCTCGGCAAAGATCTGCTTAGGAAAAACTATACCTGCAGCATGCTTTTTTAAAATGGAAAAACCCAGCCGTTACCCGGCAAAATGGAAACGAAGGGTTCCCATAGCACTGACCCTCGTAATGGCCGGAACGTCACCAAACGCACGCCATGGCAAACAGGGTCCTTTCCCGATTTACAACAGGGAAAGAGCAAGGCAGTAAAGAGTGCTATAAATCAAAATATAAATCAAGGATTCGTGCAAGAATCCAACAACTTCATAGGAAGTTAATCGAGCAGATTTTTCGTTCGAAAACGTTCGATATGTTCGTTCAAATTTCACATATACACGTACACTCGACTAATAGAAAGAGGTCAAATGGCGCAGTTTGTTCAATCCAACAGCTTTGATTCTTTACCATTTTAGCTGCTCGTTAGCTACCACTTTGCTGTATTGTAGCCTCTCCAAGCTTTGTTCCCGTTGCAATGATACCGAAACTCGAATCGTCATAGTTTCGAGCTTAAAGGCCTGTTCATACACGGCGGAATCCGCGCGTTTTCGGCCAGTTTCGACGCGTTTACTGTCCAGTGAAAGAGTATGGGAATGGGGCTAGAGGGACGCAAAGAACACCTGAGTGGTCAGACTAGAACGTAGACGCCTATTCTCACACGCATTCTTGGCTCTAACGCTATTGGCGGATACGGACACACACACTAATCGGGCGCGTGACGCGGAAAGCGAGTCAGAAGTATACAAAGAAACGAGACAGAACGAGCGATGCGGTCAACGCCAATTCATTGGCGTAGTCGGCGTAGTCCAAGAGTTAGCTAACTGTCAAGTTGATTTCATTTTTTAATTATATCTATAAAAAATACAAGGTTTATCAGTGCCTAATAAATTTACAGAATAAATAAAACGTAAAAATTGTAAGGTTAACTTAGTACTTCGCGGAAAAGACGTAGAAAAAATCTGTTTTTATTTCTTTTTTTTTAACTGCGGCGCACCGAACCATAAAATCTGAAAAAATTCATGAACAATAACTATAACAATATATCAATACTGTAAAAATATAAATGTTGTCACTGTAGAACTTCCATGTGAAATCTGCATTTTTTTTCGATTTTTTTGAGGTTTTTGAATTGTTACAAACAGGATTTTCAATTTAAAAATCTGAAACCAATTGCAGAATATGTATTTGGGTCCTTGACATGTGTCAGATTGTTCTCAGAATTTCTAAACATCATTAACTAGGGAAAACAGGCCACAAACTGGTTTTTCTATTTTACCCCATATTACTAACCTCCCGATCGAGATACAGGGTTGAAAGTTTACTCAGTACATTTTATCTTGATGCCCTATCGAATGACCCCCATCATCGATACAGTTCTTTTGGATAAGGTATAATGAGTATATGAGTATTTATTTGTGACCGACGAATTTCTGACCACACGGAATAAAATCGCGCGCGCTTTTTTAATTATTTACAAATTATTATAGTAGAAATGCATAGTAGCAATATCTGTTGCTACGCCTATGAACGGCGGGAGCTACGCGTGAGTCGAAAAGTGGGGATCGGGCCCCTCTTGCCCGGTTCCCGTCCTGCTAGTTTACACTCTTTCACTGGACAGTGCATTAGCGTCTACGTATTCGTTTACACGTGTCCGCGCGGTCGAACAATCGAAAATAAAAATCGCGCGGTTTCAGACGTGTCTGGGTGGCTTTATACCCTCGATTTATAACTAGAAAGGGACTAGAATCTCACAAGAAAAATATAGTGAGATTCTAGTTATTTGCTAGATATTTGCTATTTTACTAGAATCTTACTATATTTTCGATCGAAAAAATGGGTCTGCGCCATGTCGTTGTTTGAACTTATACGAGTATATTTTGAGCTGGGTGAGGGCTCGTTTTAAAGAGGAAGGTTTATCACACTACGCTCTGGTCATCATATAAGTCAAAAAGTCTTTGGGAGACAGAAAAATGCATTGAAATCTGCGGGCTTTTTCCTAGATTTTTGGGCCCTCATATTATTAGATATAAACATAATCTCGTCAAAATCATGACCAGAGCGTTGTGTGATGAACCTTCCTCTTTAGAATGAGCACCCACCCAGCTCAAAATATACTCGTACAAGGTCAAACAACGACATGGCGCAGACCCATGTTTCGACCCAAAATCTAGTAAGATTCTAGGTATTTTCTAGTTGCAAATCGCGGGTATACTACCCCCTTAAGGGGGTAATCAGAAGGCCAACGTCTGTGCAAAAAAAGAGTTTGGTAACACTGAGAAACACGCACTGTCTGATGTACACGAGATGGCGTTGCTTGCTATTTCCATATAGTTAGGTAACTTAAGACATAAGCTGTACATCTATATTCTATATTTTTGTATTATAACATGTAACATATATCTATGGGTCAATAATGGCCTAGGATATTATTAATAAAGAAAAAATATCAATGTTACGGTACAGTAGCGCATTAGTCCTCCTGACTGGGCGCCATCTCGTCTAAACTGGCTGAACTAAATTTGGCTCTAGCTTGCTCTGGACTCTGTCTTGATGAACGTAATATGGGGAAATGAGAATGCAATTACGCCATTTCGTTTTGTGTCCTCTGGTCATCATAGCAGTCAAAAAGTCTTTTAGAGACAGAAAAATGCATTGAAATCTGCGGATTTTTTCCAAAAAATTTTACTCTACTTTGGACACTAATATTATTAAATATAAACACAATCTCGTTAACCTCATGACCAGAGCACCATGCGGTGAACCTTCCTCTTTCGAATGAGCCCCCACCCATCCGAAAATTTGCTCAAATGAGGACACAAAACGAAATGGCGCAGACCCATGTTTCGACCCAAGATCTAGTAAGATTCTAGGTATTTTCTAGTTACAAATCGCGCGCGGGTATACTACCCCCTTAAGGGGGTAGTATACCCTCGATTTGGCCAACGTCTGTGCAAAAAAAGAGTTTGGTAACACTGAGAAACGCACTGTCTGATGTACACAAGATGGCGTTGCTTGCTATTTCCATATTACAAGGTTACGAGGTTACTTTATTTAGAGTGATAGGTGTTTTATACACCTGTTACACTGTATACACATAGTTTTTTTACATACAAATCATTTATACATATAATCCCTTCAAATCCTCCCAAGCAGACTTTGTACTTTCAATGTTACGGTACAGTAGCGCATTAGTCCTCCTGACTGGGAGCCATCTCGTCTAAACTGGCTGAACTAAATGTGGCTCTAGCTTGCTCTGGACTCTGTCTTGATGAACGTAATATGGGGAAATTCTGCTAATGTGCGCCCAGACGTTGTTTGACCTTATACGAGCATATTTTGAGCTGGGTGAGGGCTCATTTTAAAGAGGAAGGTTTTTCCCATCGCGCCCTTCTCATTATATAAGTCAAAAAGTCTTTTAGAGACAGAAAAATGCATTGAAATCTGCGGGTTTTTTTTCCTAGATTTTTGGGCCCTCGTATTATTAGATATAAACATAATCTCGTCAAAATCATGAGAAGGGCGCGATTGGAAAAACCTTCCTCTTTAAAATGAGCCCTCACACAGCCCACAATTTGCTCAAATAAGGTCAAACAACGTCTGGGCGCAAACCCATGTTTTGACCCAAAATCTAGTAAGATTCTAGGTATTTTCTAGTTACAAATCGAGGGTATACTACCCCCTTAAGCTTCTGTCGCCATGAGAGCAGAAATAACTAGACGACAACCAGGTTCATTCTAGAGGGAACCGCCAAGTGTCCAGAAGTTCCAAAATATCCAGCCGGTTACAATGTGCTGACAGCTCCCGAAATGGCAGAAACGCTTAACCAGTTATTTGCCAAAACCTGTCCGCGGATGTTCGCCTCCGCTGACGTATTATCAAGTTTTCGGTTACATCGACACCACCGTTCTACTCTTCCTGTATTTTTTTCTCCGACATATTTATATCCAATTAACGTGTTTACGACTCAAATCAACAGCGTGTTCGCAACAGAAAAGTTTCGGGCTCATAATTAGCCACCGACGCGACGCGACGCGACGTCCCCGAAGCGGACGGCAACTTTTGTTTTTATTTTTAACGACCGACCTTTGCGACAAACTGCATTTATTTCACCGTATGGTTGCGGAAATATCGTTCTGCTCAGTTTTATTTAATAAGTCGACGAATTACCCGGGAACAGTTTATTCGTTCAACACTGCCGCGTGGACGGCAATTCGCGCTGTACCTTCGAATCGAATTGATAGTTTTCGTTCAACTTACTGCATACTCTCCAAGTATGTATCGCCGACTAAGCCTGCAAAGTTTCCACATGATAGTTGCAGCGGTTTTTGTTATATTGTCAGATTTTTGAAACATAATTCGAGGCAAATCGTATCGTGTCTGGACTCTGCTTAACCCCTTCCGTTACGGAGAAACCGCCACTGAACGCGACATCGCGCGAAAAGTATGTATGTATATTGCGCGACGGCACACAGTGGGACAAACCGATGAATTCAGTGCCAATAACTTTTGATAGAAACGAGATGGAGCAATGATTTTTTAAAAACTAAATCTGAAATATTGTAGAATATGGCAGAAATAGAGAGGTCGTCGCTCGTGAAAAAAGGGTGAATAAAAACAAAACAGTATTAATTTGTAGACGATAATTCCACAAAGAAATAATTACCGACAAAAACGTTTTGTTGAAAAATTTGCCAAATAGGGAAAGAAACATTCTAGCAAGTCCAAAATAATATATAGGTATATTCCTAATTTCATTTAATCTAATGTTTGACTGGAGAATACGGACGTCGTCGGTTCGGATAATCGAGGTTCTATTAAATTGTGGATTACACAAGTAAAATATGATCGTAATGGTATCGTGTTTGGACTCTCCTTAATCAGAGAAATGTCACGAATATGTCAATGAAAGTGTCATAAAACTATAATTAAAGATAAAACAGTTTTGTCGTTAAATTGGTAAACATTGTCCCACTGATATATTCTAATTCACTACTGGCTGATCTAACATCTGGGGTAATGTAGATAAATTCCTGACAATATTCAGACGTCATTATCCACGTCTAGTCTACCATTAGTATTAATCCCAATTCGATACAGGTACCGCTAGCGATTTGGCAGCTAGTTTCATGCCAGCGTATTATAGTAATGATCGAAAATAGAATGGTCACGTTCTGAGCAGCGTTATGCGATTAATTTGTGAAGTTGAGCTTAAAGGAAATGTCACAGATACCAGCAGGTGGTATCAATAGAAACTAGCTTTTAAGTAGCATACGATAATTTGAACAAGTTAGCTGTGACTGACGAGTATATTCGTCATGGAGAAATGACGAGTATACTCTTCATGCGGAAAATTTTAAGTTTAACGAAAACTAAAATATTGGGTTGGAACGAAAGTTCATGGCGTTTGTACATTAAAATTGAAAGCTAAAATTCAGATATTTATTCATAAATTTATTCAATAACATATTTTCCATTCTGTTCTATTACTTTTTGCCATTTTCGAGGTACATACATAACTTCTCGCGTTATCGAATAAACATATGAATAAATACCTTAATTTTATCTTCGATTCTTAATTTGAAAACGCTACGAACCTTCTTTCCAACCCAATATATACTCGTAAATTTCAATATGTTTAGAATATTTAGAGGTCAAGACGAAATGAAACGCACAAATAGAAAGTATAAATAATTTTAGATGGATTCATGCATCCCCGTATGCAACACATATAGGTTATTTTCGCGATTTTCGCGACAAATACGCGAGGTCGCCACAGTTAGCTGGTTAAGCGGCCTCTGGATCGTCTTAATCAACGAATTTTTATCCAGAAAAGGTATCCTCGTGGTTCCACAATATTCGTACTCCACGGATTCGAGTCTATGCGACATTTCTCTTTTCGCAAAAATAAAAGATCGTCTTAAAGGACATCATTTGGGCACTGTGGACAGCACTGAAAAGGTAGTAACCGACCAACTGAAAACAGTTACAATAGAAGAATTCCAGCATTGTTTCCAAGAGAGGGAGCACCGCCTCCAGCGGTGTATAGCTTCGCAAGGGCGCCATTTTGAAAGGAATAATGTGGATTCTCCATGAAATGACACGGAAAACATTCTCATCGAACTAGTCTTACTACTTTTTAGAAGTACTTCATACTTCAGACGTGTACGCAATATTTGTAGAAAATCAAAGTCGTATAATGAAAATTAAACATTTCTTCCGATCGAGAATATTTCCATTCCCTATAATATTGGTGTAATATATCATACAATACCTAAATGTTTTGTAATTAAATAGATTGTTACGAGCCAGGGCCGCGAGCAGCACGAGTAGCCGGCGAAAGGTTGATATCCTGGGAATTATGGTCTCAATTTGTTGGTTAAGGTACGCGAACGGACCCAATGCGAAATTGGGGAGCCGCTGGGATTACAGACAGCGAGGACGAACCTGATGCGAAGTCAGGGAGCCTCCAGGAATGGAGGTAAACGCAAACGAACCTGATGCGTAATCAGGGAGCTGCTAGGAAAGTGAAACTTCGTGAACGAACCCAATGCGAAATTGAGGAGACACTAGGAGCGACGCGCAGTATTTCAGCGGTCATAATTCAATTGAAAAAATTTTAGATAAATTGTAAAATTTTTGTGGCTTGAGTTAGTTGAATGTCTGAGGAACAATCTCCCATCATTCATTTTCCCATTCATGTATCCATTAAGCACTGACATTTGTCGGAATTTGAAGTTCCGTTAACCCGCTTTCATTTCTCAACGAATTCACCTGTTAGTAATTGTTACCTTATTTACATACACTACCAGATTTTTGTTTGGTAGAAGTTTTTTTAGCTAAGTATAGGGTATACTTTTAAGAGAAATTCACTTTTGTACCATATACATGTTTTTAATAATTAATACTTAGAGATAACCAACGATGAGTCACTTGCTTGATGATTCTAAGACTTTGGTAATGATTTCGTTATACTTCCGGGTGCGTCCCGGTGTTCATTTCTGTGCCACTGTATTGTTTGAAGTCTTCTGATTAAGATGCAAGAAAAATTGTATCTGCCTTCGTCTGCCTTCGTGTTTTATAGTTGATTTACGAAAAAATGGCCATCGTGCGCGCACGAAAATCGCAGCATTCCTCACATCCTGCATGTTCGCAATCGATATATTTTCGTATTTACTTCAGTAAATATTAAGTAATAATAATAAACACACAATATACACTAAAATAAGAAAACAGTATACACATGAAATTTAAATAATATACAGGGTGGAGCAATAACTATGTCCACTTTGAATATTGTCGTTATTTGTAATAATATGAAAAAATGTTATGAACAAAATTTTCCCGGAACAGAGGGGGACATGTTGTGGCATAAACATTTTCTGCGTGGGTAGAGGCATAGAGATTTCAAGGTGACCTCGATTTTTTTAAATCGAAAGACCCTTCTTTTTGTATCATGAATCGATAGACTATTGAATTCTGAGTAAAAACGTATTGAGCTCCACATGTCTTAAATCTAATAGTTAACGAGATATTATCGAAATAATTTTCTTTCTTCTTTTGATAATATCTCGTTAACTATTAGGTTTTAACTATTAGGTATTATTAGGTTTAGGACATACGAAGGACAGAGACATACACTTTTATACTCAGAATTCGATACTCTATCGATCTATGGTATAAAAAAAAGGACATTCTGTTAAAAAAAATCAAGGTGACCTTGAAATTTCCTCTATGGCTCCAACCACGCAGAAAATGGGACACAGTACAAAAAGTAGAAATCTTAAGCTTTAAAATGGTTGTTTTTTCATCAAATTTGGATAAATTTCAGCAAAGTTACAGCAGTTTCAATATTGAGCGAATTTGGAGCTAGCTGTGGCCGCTGAGATTGGGCATATACCCCACTGTGCGACGCGCAGACGAACCCGATGTGAAACCGGGTAGTTGGTAGGAGGTTGTACAATAACGCGGACGAACCCAATGCGAGATTGGGGAGCCGCTGGAGAGGTTGGATGGGAGCACAGATGACCCTGATGCGAAATCAGGGAGCTGTTAGAATACAGACGAACCTGATGAGTAATCAGGGAGCCGCTAGGATGGTATAGTTTTCGTGGCCGAACCCAATGCGAAATTGGGGAGCCAGTAGGTTGGATAAATCTCTGTTTGGACGATTGGAATGTCGCGAACGAACCTGACGTGTAATCAGGGAGCTGCTAGGAAGGTGAAACTTCGTGAATGAACCCAAAGCGAAATTGGGGAGACCCTAGGAGCGACGCGCAAACGAACCCGATGCGAAACCGGGTAGTTGGTAGGAGGTTCTACAATAACGCGGACGAACCCAATGCGAGATTGGGGAGCCGCTGGAGAGGTTGGATGGGAGCACAGATGACCCTGATGCGAAATCAGGGAGCTGTTAGAATACAGACGAACCTGATGAGTAATCAGGGAGCCGCTAGGATGGTATAGTTTTCGTGGCCGAACCCAATGCGAAATTGGGGAGGTTTGATAACTAACACTAGGGTTGGATAAGTCTCTGTTTGAACGATTCGAATGTCGCGAAGAAACCTGATGCGTAATCAGGGAGTGGCTAGGATTGTTAGAGGGCCTCGTAACTAGTATCATTTGGGGATGTTCAATTACTAGATTATGATTTTGGAACAATAATAATGGATTAAGTGATTTGCACGAATTTACCAATAAACACAAATATATTCTAATTATAAGAGAATATATGTTACAGTTGTGGAATTGTCGCGACTGAATAAGATGGAATTGAAAGAAAGTATTATTACCTATGTTGACGCACTGGCAATGCGATTTTACACCGAACACGCGGAATCTATATGATTATCTTTGATACGAAGGGGAGCTTTAGCCCGATCTCACTAACAAGTTGACTCTACGAGATGCAGCACGACATGACACGATTCGTGACTACGGAAGTACAAGCGAGAGTAAAAATGTAAGGGTTTATATACCCCTACATTGAGTGGGATGCTCTGTTCATAATCTGAGGTCGAACTCTCGTTTGTTGTCACTTCCAATTAAATCGGGCCACAGCTCGGTCTTCGTTGAAAGGTTCAATGTATAATATGAAAGGTTATCTAGGACGCTTCCTGCCAGAGACGATCTTGAAGGGATTCTTGTTAGAAAGTCGAACAGAATCTGTTTTCTATCCGTAACAAGATTAAAAAAAAACATTTAATAATGTAAACACAATATTTTGAATAGTGGAACAGCAATTTTTACTGGAGCCTCAGAGTCACCATTCGAGGGTTAAGGGTTAAAGAAGTGATCTTGTTGAAAGTGTCCGAACATAAAAGGGAGTCACTGTGAATAATAATTTTCAAAGACAGGGCGGTGTTTCATTGGTTCGATTTTGGTGCTGGCTGTAGCTGGTGCGCGGGATTAACGTCAACGCAACGAGGTTCATTCCGAGATCGCTGGTGGATTATCGTCGGCGCGGGCTTTGATATCGAGACGACGTAATCAAAAACTACTTTTCGAAAGTTCTTCCCGGGGACATTAAATTTCCGAGGTGGAATGGGCCAGCTAGAGCGACGACGAAGATATTCGCGTACAACGGCGCGAGGGTTACGCCACTGGGTGCCTATAATTTTGCAAATAGGCCCTATAACTTTGTCATTACAGAGGGAACGAAAGTATTTTCCGGTGAGTTTACGAGCACGATATCTCCTACGTCATAGTTGCGCGAAAGGAGGAAGATTGACGGGGAAGCGCCCGTTATTTCCGAGGAATGATGCTCCCCGAGCGAATGCGGGACTAAAATTAATGAAACTACCCATAAAAGTGACCCACCGTTGCGACTGCGCGAGCATCACCTTAATTCATTATGTCAGCGAGAGCTTTCAAACCGTAAAGAATCGATTCGCATGAATATTTTAAATTTCCCGGTTATTACCGTCGACCGTGACTCTTCCGAGAGTAGAATAAGATGATTAGGTTCGAGGGGGTGAACGTTCTGCCGATGACGCACATCCATGTTTTCTTAAATTTTATCTAATAGACATTTTCTAAACAAAATTTTCTAGACAAAATTTTCTAGAAAAAATTTTCTAGAAAAAATTTTCTGGACAAAATTTTCTGGACAAAATTTTCTGGACAAAATTTTCTGGACAAAATTTTTTGGACAAAATTTTCTGGACAAAATTTTCTGGACAAAATCAAGTTTTACAAAAACTACATTCGACCTCAAATATACAATTTATTATTCAACATTCACCTTCCTTCGTCAGCAACAAAAGGAAAAAGTTAGAAATGACAAATCCGCTTCGTCGAGGACTAGATAACAATCTGAAGAATGTTATTGTAAAATTTCGTACGAGTGGGTGCAATGGCCTTCTAGATACTTTAGCTTCCGATTTCGAAAGCTTCATTTCGTGAAAATCCGACCGGACCAATACGATTGCTCTCTTAAAACAGTGGTCCCCAACCCTCGGTCCGTGGATCAAATGGTAACGGACCGCCCAAGAAACATTAAATACAATTATTTAAATACAATTAAATTAAAATTATTAAATCAGAAGAATCCGAAACATAAACAATCAACGTCCCTCTCCCCCCCCCCTCCCCTCAGCGGGCAGCGGTAAAATTATCAAACGTTGACCGGTCCGCGACGATAAAAAGGTTGGGGAGCACTGTCTTAAAGCACTAGAAATCCGACAGCTTGACGAATTTCGAAATCAAACATCACAGAGGGGATCCCACAACGATTATACTAACAGAATATATGATTTTTAGAAAATTGTGTTACTTATTTTACCGAAGCTATGCAATTCCAGGCAGCGACATATCGTCGACGTAATTAGAGCTCTGTCAACGGAATTCGACGAAACCTATGTAACTGTACACTGGCCAAACCGTCTTCTTACCGTTCGTAGAGTGTTCTCGGGTGGTGGCAAGAGCTGGAGGGAGCATCCTATTCGAGTATAGCAGTATTGACAAGGGGAAAACGGCGGTGGTAAATGCTTGTGCTCCCGCGACCAGTCGGTGACATGTGTGCTTAGTAGCTATTGTTCGAAACCGGTGTCAATATTCCGGGAACCACTCGCTAGATAAAATTTACTAGAGACACCAGGACCTACGAAACATCGAATGACTGGTCTATGTACAGGGTGAGCCACCTAAGACAAGACATCTGAATAACTTCTACATTTTTTTGAGATAGGAAGAAATGCTTCAGACAAAATTGTTTGGTTTCTAGGGGCCCATTACGTGGTCTACAAAACCTTTCTTTTTCAATTGCAGGTGCTTAGGAGATTAGAAGGTCAACTTAGTTTTTTTTAGATGGAACCACATATTTTTGAGCTCCTACGATTGTAGCCCCTTTTCGAGACAATTTCAACGACACAGTCATTCTATGTAAATGCTTATGAAATTGAATATTCTCATCAGTTTGTTTACGTTTACATTCACTCAGTGGTACTCTCCGGTTGAGGAGTCATGCACTTGATTTTGACGACGGGAAGTGAGGACGGCAAGGGGACTCTTCAAATCAAACAAAGTATGCAAAATTTTTGATATAGGGATGTACTACCTATTTTATTAGAAGATGTTCCATTAAATGTGCGACAGTTTTTGTGGTACCGACACGACGGTTGCCCGGCACATTCTGCACAGAGGGTTACTAATATTTTGAACAATGCATTTAAAAATTGTTGGATTGAACGATCTGGACATCGAAAATGGCCACCGCGATCACCAGACCTAACGCTATTGGATTTTTTTTATGGGGAAAGTTAAAAGACGATGTTTATCGTGCAGCACCCACTACAAATAAATAAATATCGCCACACAATATTGATATAAATTGTATGCCTACACGTTCTCCAATAGCTGTATATCGACAAAAACAAAATAGAATTTTATTTCAATTTAAAGGAAATTTTATTAACATACATTTTTATCCGAATCTGTTCAGAATCTTCATCGCGAGTCAGACATGATGTTGTAAGGCGAGGGGTTAATGAACTATTCCTATTATTTGAGCTTGAACACCGACGACAGAGGCCAGCTTCGAAATAAGGGTGGATTTATAGTGGAGCAGCGAGGTGAGTTGTGCGGTGAAAAAAAAAGAAAAACAAAGAAAATACATATGTACTTTTTCATTAGTATGCGTCGAAATGTTGTCACGAATGTTGGTTTCTTTTCACCGCACCGCTATCATCGATGCTCGCAGCTCCACTATAAATCCACACT
The DNA here is from genome assembly GCA_028455765.1 of Lasioglossum oenotherae. Taxonomy (NCBI): domain Eukaryota; kingdom Metazoa; phylum Arthropoda; class Insecta; order Hymenoptera; family Halictidae; genus Lasioglossum; species Lasioglossum oenotherae. The sequence continues at coordinate 2,634,252 of CM052295.1, read as the reverse complement.
AATTCGACTATGTAGAAAAATAGTTGAAACTCGACAGGAAGCGGCAGTTTTCCCAAACAAGTTGAAAAACGTAACCTAACGCAGTTGTCGGGGTGCTCGTTTTTCCGAAAAAATTGTTGTAGGACAACTTCCCCGCGGAGTTGCAACCACCAAAAATGATATACCGGGGACAAACTTTTTTCCCCGCCGCTGATGCGTCCGAGTTTTTCTAGCCCTACAATGCGTAAAAGCAATAAAACCCGTTGAAATATTCGAACGTCCCAGCACGTCGAAGCGCAAAGTTTCTTTTCGAGAGTGGCAGTCGTGTCGTCGCGCCGATTCGAACGTCGATTCGGTATCCAATCGAGTAGTACACAGTTACAATATTTTATTTCTATATATAAGAACACTAGGGGAGACCAGGGCTAGTTGACCAATGCGGTTAGTCGACTAATCCATTCTAATTGTAATACTATCAAGTAGGTCAGGCAAGTCGAACACGCGGCCTGTCGACAGGTAGTCTGCGGCCCGACCAAAAACTTTGAAACTGTTGATGACAATCTATAGGTTTTACACTACAAGTTCACCCTTCTGCAAGTTAATTTCACCTTTCAGTAAATCAATTTCACCCTTTTGCAAATTACATTCAACCTCTTGCAAATCAATTTCACCCATTAAGAATATTTAAAATTAATTATCGATTTATTTCGATTAAATTATATTTATTTCGACACGCGTGAACGGCGTCATTTTACTGCGAGGGAAGACTCAATACTCAATACGCTTCAATAAATATGTACTTTCATTTCCAAAATTTATTAATCAGAAAATGGCTACAATGAATATACATATCTACACACAGTTTTCGCACATTACAAAGTTAATGAATTGGTAATTACTTTTAAATAAGTATCTGATGTACATATTTGCAGTATATAAAATTTTGAATTTGTTAACAATTAATTTGCATCTGATCTGACATATTTTTTACAAAAACTTTATTTCTAAACGGCTGAATTTGATTTGCAAACGTGTGAAATTACATTGCGGAAGGGTGAAATTAATTTGCAAAACGGTGAAATTGACTCGCAGAAAAGTAAATTTGGAGTAAATACCTGTACAACTAGAATTAATCGAAATGCAGTGTGATTCCGTATTGAAACAAAAATATATGGATGTTGTATTGTAATTCCACATTTTTACAATTATTTATCTATCGATCGATTTCCCGATATGTTATGTGCAATTAGGTGTATTTCGGCTATGTTCGGTAGCAGTAGCACACATGTACATATATGTGCGAACCACTATTTTCAAGTTAGCGAAATAATAATGGTTCATTGGTAAAAATAAAATATGTTAAAAGTTAGTCAACTAGCCCCGGTCTCCCTTCTACTGCTTTGGAAAAACAGTAGATCTAGAGTGCTACTGTGTGACACTACTGAATAGTAAAAGATATACAGGGTGTCCGTTTTATCGTAATACAGTGTGGATCGTGTCGGTGACGGAGACATGTGATTTCGAGGTACGGGATGATTCGACTGGTTTCTAAAATGCGTTCTCGCGAACATTTTTGAACTTCTGAAGGCTCAAATGAAAGCTAAAGAAACACACTTTATGTTGCCTGTGTTTACTTTTCTGGAAAAATCGATATCGTGCTGAAAAATCAATAAATCTCGATGATGCTCGCAGAGTCATATCGGTATTTTAAGGGGTGACTTCAAATAGAATGTAAAACGTATCCCGAGAAAAATCTATTATATTTTAAGAGTGAAAACGGAAGCTGCCAGATTGCATTTTTTGATACCTTTATCACCATTTCCGGAAAAAAACTCGTATACATCATCTGCAAAATCGAGAAAACTCAACAGTGAAACACGATCTAAGGGTGTTGGGTTGCCTCAATTCTATTTTTGTATCGGGTTGCTTCAATTCAATTTTTTCGATGACTGTTTAAACAAATTTCGAACTTGTTTAGAGAGCGAACTTTTTTCATCGCAGTGTGGCTGCGTGTACAACATAGTATCCCGTTTTCAATAAACGGCGAACTAATTCCTGCAGCAATCACATTCCCGATTTCGATCGAATATTTCCAGCCGGTGGTGGGATGTATTTTAATTCCCGATTCCCAAGGAATCTGCAAAAATGTAGCAGCCCAGTTATCCATACAGAACGAGAGGGAGAGCCCCAGATTTTTCGCGATTTTTAATAACGGGTGGTTTTCAGCGGCGCGGCGATGGTAAGTCGCCCGGGGAAAAATATTCTCGTCTTGTTTAAAGTAGGCCGACTAAGAAGACGTCGAAGAGGAGAGCGGTGTGGTGCCCGTGTATTGACAAGCCCTGACAAAGGGAAATTCTTCCTCCTCGCTGCGCACTCGCTTGAAATATGTATACGGCTCCCCGTATACCATGTGCTGTATTGTGCATGTATCCGCGGTACCGCGGATTCGGAGATTCCCCGATCTATCACGATACACGCGCGCAGATTGTAAACTAGGATTGACTACGATATCGAGAAATGGGACGGCCGCTAAGCCGGGATCCGCGATTTATATTTGATCGAATTCGATGCCGGGATCCCAACGCGGTCAATCCTGCCGAGAGAGCGCCGCCGCCGCCGCAATAATTTGAGAAAGATCTTCCCGAGGACGTTGACGGCTCCTTAGGGAGCGGATCCTTCAGATAAATGGAAACTCCGGCCTGTCCGGGATGATACTTTTACCTTCACCACGCCCTGCCCCCGTTACCCCCGTCCCGTTCTTTTATCAAATTCCCGCGGATTTTAACGCCCCGACAGCCGCCATCTTCCTTGGAAACCGCTAATACAGCAGCAAAATTCTACAGACGAAACCATTCTTTTCGGAAATATTGTTCCCGTGTTTACTCGAACAGAGTCACAGAAAACTCCAGGTGATTTTGGATTAACCCTTAGCAGTCGATTCAGAGTCTGCTCTAAAAATTGCTATACCATTATTTAAAATAGTGTGTGTGTATGTGTGTTTAGATTTATTAAAAATAAATTCTATATTTTGAATTCACAGTGTCCACTCAACAGACTGCGCGGCCTTTTTCAGGTCTTTCGTATATCTTCCCCCTTCTCTGTCTCGAACCAAGACACGTGTGTATATGGTAATAAAGCTGTGCAATTAACAAGTAATTAACAAGTTCAACAAGTCTGTGTTTGAACAAGTCTGTTTTTGATCCCGGCTGAATATCCTGAACAATTCTAACAAGATTGATATGTTATATGCAAAAGAAAAATTTTCTACTTGATTTCCAATCAACTGGAGTGAGGTAAAAATTGATTTCCTTTCCTTGTATGTTCAATAGGTCGAAAATAATATAACAGCATTTTTAAATTCTTCTAATGTTTTCACTATTTTAATAATTTTTGTCATGAATGCATACAGTCTCCGCTGTCTAATAACACTGTAGAACACCAAATTTGTTCCACAATTACTGTTGGGTGGTTCTTATAGAGTTTTTTGAATATTGTGATATTATTATAAAAGATATTGAATTGTTCTTTACAGCAAAAGATTCTGTAGACTTTCCCGAATTAAACATGCTTAAACATCTCCGTCTTTAAAGTTGAACAGTAAGTGGGCCTTTTCCTGCAGACGACGCGACGGTCGCGCGTGAACACTTACAGTCCTACTGAATACGTGAGTTTTGTCAAGCGCCAAGCCTGTCTTGTCTTTCTTTTCATTTAGTCCGCGATATCCGATTTCACCGAATTTAACCCTTCGAGGGTGGGGCTGGTGCACTGAGTGCGCCAACGATCGAATTTTAACGAGAAGATCGAGAGTTAATTTGTGCTCATTTTCAATAAAACCGTTCTTTTGATAATGTCTGAATTATATTTAGAGTAATGTACCTACATGGATTTGTCTGAATACCTGATGATATAAAGTCAAAACTGAGTAAAACTGACCCAAAACAGCCTGGCGCCCCGAGTGCACCGCCCCACCCGAATAAGGACGCGAGATCACCCAACCCACGAAGGGTTAATAAAACTCATTAAAATTTTGTTTGCAAAGTATTATTTTTTAAGTACATTCGAAATTTATTAATAGAATGCACTCTTTTAAATTTAATTTAATTACGAAAAATCAAAACGGAAAGTTCAGTGTCAGTCACCGATGACTGAAACTTAATATTTTTATTTATCAAAAATCGTGACATGGTATGGAACTCATAAGTTACAACTTCATACGTTTCGAAGACTTTGA